>JAHDVE020003973.1:0-43863 GCA_022606495.2 Halesus radiatus
GTATATATTAATAAAATGGTGAATACAAAGTAATTTTTGATTTATTTATTAATAATGACACCACAAAGGTAATACCAATCTTTTGAAGAAATTGTAATAATAATTTAATATTATAATAATGAATTAATATTAAATTACATATTAAATGAATACATTAAATAATTAAAAATGTACTTTATTTTCATCACTTTCAAAAAAATACATAAATATCTCTACATGTTTCGAGACATTGTATTCATATATTCCTGAGGATTCGAATACATTGTATTCAGATATTCCTGAGGATTCGAATACACTGTATTCATATATTCCTGAGGATGACAGCATTGCTGTTGAAACATGTAGAGGTATTTATTTACTTTTATAAAAGTGGTGTAAACAAAGCACATTTTTCATTATTTAATTAATAATGACGCCACAAAGTTACCAATCGTTAGAAGAAATTCTAAATAAATATAGATCTACGAATTAAACACAAAAACAATTAATAATAGCTATAAGGCTGCTCTCTGACGGTCCGGTGAGGAACGAACTTTTCACTCGCTACTGGAGACACTGCGCAGAAAAGTCCCACAATGGACTGCGTTGCGAACCGTACCTTACTTAAGCAAACTTGACTTTTCTATGGAGTGTCTGCAGTAACGAGTGAAATGTTCGTTCTTCACCGGACCGTCAGAGAGCAGCCTAAGGAAAAGTTGTGGACATTGAAAATTTTCAAATTTTACCTATTATTTTTAGATTCATGTCAAATTAAAGAAGCTCGATAAAAAATGTTGTACCGATGTGGTGTAAAAGAATCTAAGAATTCGTATCTTTTTACCTTACTATTTTGTATTACATCCTTTATTTATTGTATTGCTATCGACAGACACGTGGAGTACATAATTAAAAATAATCAGCAAACTTTGAAAGCTAAACAAAAAAAACACAGCAATTCCGTAAATATCAGCGTAAAATGTCTTCGTGGTTGTGATTTGTTAGCGATTCCGCCGTGTCTGTTTCCCCGTAAACCTAGTATGCGGTGTGACGAGGCATTCCATCCTCGGCAGGCACGTGATTGTCTGCGTTCGTAGCTATCATTGTTCACGGAGAAGGTACACCGACGCTAGCACTAATGGCGGTGGAGGTACAACTTGGCGGTGGGTAATAAAAATAATTTCAGAGAAAGTTACCCGCTACAGGTCCCGAGCTACAGAAAGAATGTACACCCGTATGTCAATGTCACTCCGCTACACTAATAGCTTTTTATTCGGTACTACTTCCACACTAATATTATGTTTTTACTTTTACAGACAAACCAAATGAACGTATTAATATTTAACTGTAATACAAGGCGAATCAATATTATAAAAGAAAGTAACAGTTCAACAAGAGAGTTCTGGCGTCGTGAAACATGGACGAAATTTAATGATGTAATTTTTATGTTAATAGAACAGTTACGAGATTTCTATCATGAGTTATGCATCATGTACTTACCTGTTAAAAATGTGATAAGACGCCATATTACGATTGGAAAAAAGAGAGTGGTAATATAATATAACTGGGTGATGTGTACCCGGTGTTGCTCGGGATTATTTTATTTTTTTATAAATAAAATAATCCCGAAGTTGTGAATTCTTGCTTGTCGTTTGGGTGCCATAATTGATTTGACAGCGAAAGTAATACCTTGTGGCGACTATTAGTATCTCTAAATAATGAAACAAAGTAACATTCATTCGAAAATTTTATTTCATTTGAAACATTTATTTTTTTTCGAAACATACCTAAATAATAAAGTTCTTAAATAGGTACCTACTTGTATTTCTCATTTTGAAAATATTCTACCCAAACAAACCTTCTTTATTTTTAATATGTAATCTATGGGCTAACCGGTATACATCAATGGTTCGGTTCAATGCGGGTTCAATATTTTTCACACTAATCTTAAAACGTTATAGCAATAGTTTTACATATTGGATTTCATTCAAACTACACAACATTCCCGGCACTAATAAGAACAAACTGTGCTATTTTCAGCGATATCGATAAAGTAATTGTCGAGAAAATCGAGGACAGATGGACTAACATCCATTTTTACATATATAAGAGGGCAAGTAAGTACTTCTGTAGTTTTTGAGAATAACCTGATAACTGCATTTCAGGTTATTCTGTGGGAAGTGTAAAAAACGGTTCCTGAAGCATTAATACACGATTGATAAAATTCTAATATTTGTATTTCATTTGAAACCGCCTAATCATGATTATGTGATGACGTGAACAATCATAACGGTTAGCTTGGCCAAAACACGACAATCGATCCATATATATTAACCAACCGTTTTGCACTTAACATGTTATTCGCAATTACCGCTGAATTAATCCACCCACTACTGCCTTTCCAACTAAGGAACCAAAGTCGTAGAAATTACGATCAGAATTTAGTCATTTCGCGTTACCTTTCTGCGAAATTAGAGTGATTTTTTGTGAACAGCGGTGGTTATTTTGCAACAAAATGATGTTAGATATGTAAGCTAATGGCATTTTGCAGCAAAAAAGCTAGAACGTCAAAAATTACGAAACTTTTTGTGTGGATGTTTGCGAATTTCGCGTGATTCTCACGAAATTGGCAAAATTGGCTTATTTGCGTAAAAATTACGATTTCCGCATAAAATTTCATTTTATCTTACACGTGTAATTTTATATCATATTATATATAGCAGGTACTCGCATATACTCGTATACATAAACCAAGCTTCCCTATTTCCCTATTTAGCTACCTTCCTCTTCCTCTTCTCCTTTCCCTCCCCAATACCTTCTGCCTCACAACATTCCCCAATTGGGAATGCAATAGTCTCACTGGCTCCAGACGGTTGGGAGCAGTTGGGACTCTTGTGCGGTATTCATATAAAAAATAAAAAAAGCTTGAAATTTATAGCTTCGAGATATACATGTATTATAGTACTTAGTCAACAAAATAATAACATCATAACGTTTCATTATAATACGCAACGCAATTCGACTAGGATATCATAAAACGAGTCAAAGATTGTAATGCGTCGTATTTCTGCACTTGGCTAAACATCATAATACCGTTCTTCTTAGAATCGAGTCTCACTCTGAAGACGTAATTATCCAGAAAATGGAACATTCTAAGTTAAGTTACACATTTTATTTATATGAATACTAACCAGAAAAAAGCAATTTAAAAAATTAATCTTAACCCAGAAACCGCAATCCGGAAATAATACTCTGGAAAAGACATCTAAGACCGTTATCTGGCTGCACCTATATTCTAGAAAACAATATGAAAAACTGATGATTCAACCCAGAAAATGGCATGAGTACCTAACAACCTTACGGAGAAATTGAGTAAAACCTTTCTAAACTACCTAAATAATTCTTATTAACAATCACGTAATTTTCAGATTATATTATAATGAAACCCTACCATGTCACAAACTGCTTGCTTTGACCACATTCAAACATACCCTATTTTTAATTATTCAACTCACTTGCAATTACTTCCAGAGTGCACCCCCGAAGTCTTCTTCCATCAGTGCCAAAAGTGTCCGATAGTGCGTTATGTATTCACCGTCTATGGGGCTTTATGTCCTTAAAAAAAGGTTCATACATTGTCATTCTCGTGGCGCTTCAGCGATAAACCGAATCGAACGTGCAATCTTCCGGAATCTATAAGACAACCGTGTACGCAGCTATATGAAAATTTGTAATCAACAAATTTGTACGGAATAGTATTTTGCAAGAATCAGCAGATTTTTTTTTCGGTGATCTCGTGTTTTAAGTCGTTCTTTACTAAAAATGATTATTTTTTTATACAAAAATTTTTCATTTTCGTATTTAAAACTGTTTTCTGTAACCTACGACTTTATATTATTCATTAGCCATGGACGTTTTAATGAATCGCCGAATTGTTTCGTGTTGTTAGGTCGCTAATTTCTGGTGCAGTGATATGATAATGAAATTCCTTTAGATCCAGGGAATAGTGTATATCATTTCTATATATCAAAACAAATGTATGTCTGTGTGTCCTCGATTTTCTCGAAAATTCCTCAACCGATTTAGCTGAAAATAGCACAGTTTGTTCTTATTAGTTTGAATGAAATCCAATATGTAAAATTGTTGCTATAAAGTTTTAAAAGTATAATTGAGGTTATAGCCACAGATTACATATTCAAAAGAAGGTTTGTTTATAATATTTTCAAAATCGAAAATTCAAGTTGGTACATACTTAAGAACTTTATTATTTAGATATATTTAAAAAAAGTAAATGTTTGAAATGATTTTTTTTAAATGATTGTTTCTTTGTTTAGTCGTCACAAGGCATTACTTTCGCTGTCAAGTTAATTATGGCACCCAAACGATGAGCAAGAATTCAAAACTTCATAATTTTTTTCATCACACATACACACATCAGCTAGTATATAATATGGAAAAGAGCAAACTTTTTTTTTTATGTAGAAGGAATTCTTTTTCTCTTTTTTTAATCTACGATTGAACTCCCAGTGATATATGACACGAACCATCGTTGTCTGCGTTACATATTCTCCTGATACCCCTTTCTCCAATATTCCGCTCAATAACTCTACAATATTTCCTAGCCAACAAAACCAAAGCTCTAATTCTTAATCTAGTTCATTACGACCTTGCATTATTTTCGAATGTCCTCATTTGTAAAACGGTTATACGGCGAAAACGATCAGTATATCCGTTATGTGGCAATATAACCCAGAAAACGGCTAGTGAAATTTATCTGAACCGTTCGATTCGTTCGGTCTAGCCGCAAGTAACTGACGTACGGAGCAATATAATTGAAAAGTAATCAGTAATCACATACGTTCGTAATGTACTCCTGCGATACACAATCATACATAGGTAATATCTGCCAGCAGTGCACACAGTTCAAGCAGGCACACGCTGCCAGCTGTACGGTGATAATATTGTGATAGCATAACATTGTAGCACTCTATACGGTATACAATGTGTATACAGAAGCGTGTATTTATTATTTATTGATTTTCCTTCACTGGCGTAAGAATCATTCACTGTGCCCATTGCCTGATATCGCTGTCCCGCCGGTTTGAACAGGCTAATCGGGCTCTAACCTGTATGGAACTATAGTACACATTACACATCATGGGAAATTTATTCATCTTTTGACGTTGAAGCACAAAGATACGCCATTATTTAGAGAAAAAGACGTTTACTTTTAAAGTTTTTTTCTGTGTGTTTAAGCCAAGGGCGGGCGCATGGAGAGCATTTTGCCGTCAAATAGTTATTTTTTAGGAATGGAAAAGGGAAGGAGATGGATAAAGGAAGGTTGGATTTAATTAATATCTACTGAATTCGTTGTGGAAAGCGACTGAAATACTTAGATTGAAGTATCGCACAAGAGTTCCAGCTGCTCCCAAGAGTCTGGAGCCAGCGAGACTATGGCAACCCCAATTGGGATATGTTGTGTGGGTGAATGTAGTGAAGAGATGAAGGAGATGGAGAAGTACCTGGCTATTCATATCTAGTCACCAAACACAGCTAAAACCATTTCAAGCAACGTTTCGATTCTGAATGGTGGTCTTTCACCAGGGCAATACTGAATGTATCTACCACTCTGGAAACTACTGCAAATATACAACAAATTATTTTAAGAGAATAAATTGTTAAATAACACAAATTAACCAAATAAAACTTATTTGCGCACGCCGGGATTTGAACCCGCGACTTCCGGATTCGCAGCCAACGATCTTAACCACTCAACCATGGAGTCCATCGGGCAACGTTTCGATTCTGAATGGTTGTCTTTCACTAGGGCGATACTGATAGTATCTACCAGTGGCGTGCAGCCCATAAAGGCTGAAAATCTGTGCCTACCTTTCTTTTTGCAAATGTCACAAAATTCTTATTTCATTATCGTTCTACCGTAATAAATTGTTTCTACTTAGCAAAATTTCCAATATTTTGTTGTAATTTGTCTTGAGTGTGCTTTATGGTGTGATGAATAATAAGAATCTCAATGCACGCCACTGGTATTTATTACTCTGGAAACCGTGTTTGCTTAGCGAAAAGACAGGTAAAATTACCAAGTTCCTTCCAATAACTGTAAACTGAAAAAATGTTGAAAGAATGTACGTACAGGTATTTGCTAATAACTGATCACCTCCTCTCAGTAAAACTCGGCGGTTACTTATAATTCCAGGGTTTCTGCCGGAAGCAGCAGGTCGCCGATCGTAGTGTGCGGGTTTGAACCCCCGGCCCGCTTCCAGGAAATAGACGTTATGCTCTAACCGCCTGACCACAGGGACCACCGTGACGAGTTATCACAGCAAACTGTGATTCACTCCGCTATTTATAATGTAAATCGACAAAACCTTTACAAATCAACCGACTCACAAAAAGTGAATAACCGTCGTTTGTAGGAGTAATAATGCCTACCTACCATTGAAGAGATACGTAAACTGATATAAGGGTGTTGTGGTCGTGTCGGCGTGAACATTTTCAAAAATAGTTTTTTCTCCTCTTTGTGATTAGGTACCGCACAAGAGTCCCAACTACTTCCAACTGTCCGAAGTCAATGCGTAAATGGCACCGACAACGGAGTATGCGGTCAGGCTAAAGGAAGTAGGGAGGGGAAGGAAATGGGAAAGAGAAACATTTACAAATACCAGGCTATCCAGATCAATTTCAAGCAACACTTCGATTCTGATTGGTGGACTTTTACCACGGCGATACTGAGAGTATCCGACACACTTACAGATAATCAATTTATTTTATCTGCCCGGGGTCTTAGAATCGCAATAATAATAGAAAGTATGCAGGAGTAGTGTCATGCAATGTGTTCTATATGTGACAATATAACACATATAATTGAATAACAATACCTAATACCTACAAGAAAAAAAAATGTAACTAATCAATACAAAATACAAAACTACTGAATAAATATTATTTTGTTACGTGGGAAAAAAAAACTTTTATGGTCACAGATAAGGTAATTAATAGAGATTCCCTAACACGCAAGGGAAGATACCAAAATAAGAGGGGTGAGGAGCGAGCTTAGGCGGATCACTGCCATTTGATTTGCGGTCAATGGATCCCGACAGTCTCCTGGCAGCTCGCATTGCACCGCAAAGAATGAGTATTTACTCTTCGAAAAGCAGATCTGCTAATGATCAACTCGTCCTTTTTACAATTGTGCGGAATTTTTTTTTGCAAATCTCCCTTTTCCCGTAGCTGTGGTAACAGATCCCAAACAGCCAATAAGTAAAACAGAAATAAGATAAAGGTTCGGCTTGTTTACAAAAACCGAATATTTTGTTGGAATATTTAGTTAAGCCCTTTTTTAAAATATTTTAAATTTGTTTACCGCAGTCAAAATCACGTGAAAGAAACGTGGACGGCTGCCATTTCGTATCACTAAAACTGTTAATGTATTATATAATTGAGTACGTAAAATACAATTAAAAACGCTTATCTGTGATTATTCTCTTACCACTTCAATTCTTACAACGCTTGAATGCGCGGGAAATCATAATTATTGTTTTATTTCTTAAAATCTTCGAATGATCACTCGCCGCCAGTCAATACACGAATGATGACGTCTTGTAGCACGTCTATTCATTCGGACGTCAGTGATTATGGTGGATATTTGACGATCTCCCATCTCCAGAGGAACTCCATCCAGCCAGCCGTGGTAGTGATGATGGTATTCTTGGGTTGACGTAGCCAGCGCCATAAGCTTCCCATGCGGTGGCGGAGGAGTGCTCTGAAATAGTGTACTCGTCCCTTCGGGATCATTTCCGTAACGCTGGAGTATCTCGGTAGGCGATAAACATTATTGTGGGTGGCTTTTAGCTCACCCCATTGGGATGCAGTGTAATCTACCCACTGTTCTAACATATACAGAAACGTGCAGAATGCGTAAAAAATTGTGAATGTAGTTTTTTTCCACTTTACTTAAGGTTACACTTCTTAGGAGCATGTACGAGTATATTCAGTGGTACCGACATAGATTTATAAATTATAGATATTCGGTTGTCCAAATCAAAACAAGCACAATACAAGTTTTGCCGTGTCGTTGTCGTTAATCAATGTACAACAGAGGCTGTAAGGACTATATTGGCTTGAGAATTAGCATTCACAGTACCCATACCGACATATCCGCAATTCGACAGGAATCACACAGCTTCCTCGGGATTCAGGAGCCAATGTCTGCTATCTTATCTGCTACGCCACGGAAGCAGCCAATGACGGTACGGAATGGGTGATTTAATGAAAAATGTAAATTTAAAATATTTGTGTGGCAATTTTCGTTCTCAGTTCTTGATAAATGAGTGAGATGACGTCTATTTTATCGCGTAATGCTATATATAGAAGACACCGGTTTTTAATGTTGTAATAATTGTTAATGTTAATAATGTGATAGTTTCTCTTCAGATTTCGTACGTAGAGATTACGTAACAGAGAAAATAATCCATAGAGATGCCTTAACACGCAAGTGAAAGAAAATAAGGGGGGCTAGGCGTGCCGCTAATTTAAGTAAAACAGCAACTAGTAAAAACTATCAAAACAATATAACACATTTAAATAAATCAATTTTAAAAATATCATCATTTAAATAAGGGGAAACACATTATAAACGTAAAAACATCACAGAACAGATAATTTTAATTATTTTTTAACTAAATTGGTTTTACCGATAATAAACCATTATTTTTAAAAACCCGGCCAGATTAGAATTGGATGGGAGTAAATAACATCATATAAATAAATCGTCACAATGTGGATTAACCGCATTTTGAAAATGGCCTTGAATAATGTCACAATAATAAAAACTAAAAATACTTGCAGATTTACATAAATTTTTTTGAAAAACTAATTAACAAAAGGTTCGGCTCGTTTACAACAACCGACTATTTTGTTAAAGTAACTGTTTAGTTTTACCCTTTTTGTAAATATTTTGTAATTTGCTTACCGTAATCAAAATCGCAGTGAACCAAAGCTGGTGACAAAATAGGTGTCACATAAACCTTTATCGCCAGCCGTCGAAATCGTATTTAGAGCAAATCTATAAATTCTGACGTCAGTGGTTTACATTTTTGGCTTTTAGTCCGGAGATTGCGGGTACGATATCCACTACAGTGCAAACATATATTAATATTAATGTATCAATAATAAGTAACTATCTGAGTACACTTGTTGTAATATTATTGACATTCGACCTCTTGGAATAACATGATTCCACCTGACACAGTAGTGTCATGCGATAATGGGCTCCGAAGAAACTTACTTTATAGTTAATAATCGCATAATATTTCCGATCGGCTTCACAAAACATATGTAATCTTTTTGTGGTGATATAGATAAAAAAAAATTCAAACATTAGTCATAGTTGACTATAATTATTATTCAAATTGTGTAAGAAGTCTTCAATTTTCTTCGGTTATTTACCAAACGCAGCTATACAATTGAGCTACATTAAATTTATAAGTGAAAAAATAAGATTCCGATGCATCGTCGGGTTATGAAAATCGCTCTAGCCACAGGATAAATAACGTACTTGAAGTACCTTTGTGTAAAACTAGGCTTGCGCAGAGACATGCTTTTTTTATTGCTCCTAAAATGTTTAATTTTCTATCTACAGAGTGCAAGTGTCCACACACATCATCTTTAAACACATACAAAAATGAAATAAAAAACTGGATTAAAACCAAAGATATCAACCTTTTCCTGCTATAACTGTATATTTTCCCCACTTTTCTTTCTTTGTTTTTCGATTTGTTCTCTTATTTAACTTAAAATCTTTTATTTAAATTACCTTCAACATCCATATATTAATACACATAAACTAATATACTGCAACTAACTGATACCAGGTATACCCACGCACTGGCCTTGCCTATGTGGGATTTTTTGTTTTATATACATTACACATAGGTTGTTCAGATGTATTTATAATTTAATGTAAAAAAAAAAATGTTTATAATCATTGTACCTTGTCTGTGTGAATGTATGTATCAAAAAATGCATTAATAAATAAATAAAAAATTTAAAAAATTACTAAAGACCTCTCGAATAATTTATGAAAATTATTCGGTAACGAAGTGCTAAAAAGTAATAAAATCGTCCAACTGTGAATGAAGCTAGCAGACCACAATGGAGTGCTGATACCAACCCTGATGTATGGCAGTGAGGCATGGATCTGGCAGAAGAAGGATGGAAGAAGACTGAATGCTGTAGAAATGAGATCTCTGAGACGAATGTGTGGTAAAACCATCTACGGTCGTGTGAAAAATATTGAGATTCGTAAAGAATGCAAGGCTGATGTAAGCGTAATGAACAAGATTCAGAAAGGGGTGCTTAGATGGTTCAGACATGTAGAGCAAATGGATGAAGAAAGAAGTGTGAGGAGAATGTATCACGCGAATGTGAATGGAAGAAGCCGGGGACGTTAGAGGAACACATGACACATTCAAGTGAATCAAATACTTGAGTCGAGCCATGTCAGAAGTCGGAATAACAAAAGAGAATGTATGAGACGTTGTATGAATTTGATTAAAGCAAGAAGTGTGTGCCGAGATCGAGTTGTTTGGCGGTCCGTCCTCTCTGCCTACCCCTGCGGAGAAACGGCGTGATGGTTAGTTAATTAATAAGTTAGTTAAACTTGTCTCTATTTTATTTTCAAATTACTAAAATTTGTTCCTCCGAACAGGCAACATTGCGTTTGTCTGTCTAAATATTTCAAAGCTCCATAGGTAGAAAATATTTGCGTTGAACTAGAAACATTTCACCGAAAAAAAAGTGCAAAACTCTTTTCACCGAAGATTTTTTGCTAATACAAACAATCATGTTTTTTCTTTAGAGTAACAATGATTTATCCTCAGATGAATACCTTTATTCCTAACTTTACTGCTCACTCGAACGCTGCATATTGGCATAACCTTATTTGCCCCGCGCCTACTCCCTTTGAACAGTATTATTGTTTTTGTGACACAAACCCCAGGCAAACACCCCAATACCGTTCTGCCTGCGAGCTTCGAGGGGCCCGGCTCGCACCTTATGGCCCCTGTATCATGTACCAGGTCCCCTAATGAAGCTCAAACCAAACATATTTTTGAATGCACCGGGGGTTGAACTCATGACCTCATGCTTGAGAAGCCAGACTAAAGCTTTGCTATCACAATAGGGAAGCTTTTAACATATAACTTATTATGAATTTAAAGCAATTAGGAATCTAGGTATATACAGGTACGATTTTTTTACGTGTGAGTACAAGTCTAGGAAGTTTGTGTGAATTGAAAGCAATTAAGATAATCAAATCCTTGCCGTAAAGTGGGGCAATATTGTTAACAGGTTGTAAGGGGGTTATTTCTGGATATTGATAAAGTCAATTAATTTCGTTGCAATTCGCGTTCATAACAGTCTCCGCAGTTGAGTGGTTCCGGTCCTTGGATACGAATCCGGAGATCGCAGGTTCAAATCGTATTAATTAAATTGTGTTGTTTTAAAATGTATTAATTTTAAAAAAATATGTAGTATATTTTCGGAACGATCCAGAGTGGTAAATACTGTCAGTTGTTCGCCCTGTTGAAAGACCACCATTCAGAATCGAAACGTTGTTTGAAATGTCTTTTAGCCGTGTTTGGTGACCAGATCTGAATAGCCAGGTACTTCACCACCTTCCTCTTCCCAATTCCATACCCATCATCAATGCCTTTAGCCTCACAACATACCCCAATTGTGGATTCCATAGTCTCACTGGCTCCAGACAATTGGGAGCAGGTGGAACTCTTGTGTGATACTAACAACAACAAAAAACTTTTTTTTTATTATAATCATTGGATTTTTTTTCGTAATAGGAATTTAATGTAAATCTAATTTAATAATGTTATTATTACGTTCTGCAAGTACGAGTATTTTAGTTTTTGTTATTATTGTGACTGCTGTTTCGGCGTTCAAAGCCATTTTCAAACTGTGCTTAATCCACAGTTTGAAAATGGTCACAATAATAAAAACTAAAATACTTGCAGAACTAAATAACAACATTATTAAATTAGATTTACATTAAATTTCAAAAAAAATAAATTAAATGGAGTTCTCCGAATTAAACACAAAAACAATTAATAATATAATTATTGGAAATTGCAAATAAATACTTAAGTAATTAGCAAATAAATACTTAAGTAATTTGCAAATTGAATATAATGTTTTTAACTAGACTGCAAATTGCTAATATTCTCTCTGAGTAAATAATTTATAATTTGTATAAAGTTTAATAGAAAACAAATACTTTGTGTCTGCACGTAATTAAATTATTTTTTGAAAATGTTTCGACGCCGATTCGAATTTCCGGAACATAAAAACTAAAACTAAATTAAATTTAACTAGACTGCAAATTGCTAATATTCTCTCTGAGTAAATAATTTATAATTTGTATAAAGTTTAATAGAAAGCAAATACTTTGTGTCTGCACGTAATTAAATTATTTTTTGAAAATATTTCCGGAACTTAAAAAGGTACTAACACGTAAAATATACCTACAAATCCGTTATTCAATAATAATAATAGTAATTGTATATTTTGTACAGTGCTGTTTTTTTTTTGTGAAAAATCACCTCAAGGGCACTGTATTAATGTTTTTTTCCAATGCTCTATCTTATCATATACAATCTATTATTGCTATCATGTCAACGCGATGTTTATTTTTATGCGTTTTATTTACTAGCTCAGATTTGATAAAGTCCCACACACCAATCACCATGGTTCAATACGCGAAAAATCTAATTGTGTTTAGTATTTGTTTTGCTGAAATTATTAAATTATGACTATCTAACCGTTGAAAACAAACTATGTTCTCACATTGAAACTTTCTCTTTAGAATGATTTAAATTGAAAATCACCTATCATCAATTAATATTTTATTTTATTATTTAAACACCCGGGGGGATTTTATATGTAAATACATCATTTTTAAATAAGATAAAAAAATTATGAACATGCGCAAAAGTTAATTTCACTTGAAATAAGAAAAAAGGAAAAAAACTGCACCAAAGCTGAAAATACATGAGAATATAAAGGAACAGAAAAAATAAATAATTCCTTAAATAACATTAAAGAAATATTACCTTCAAATACAACCGGTTTACAATTAGACTACATATTTTTATTATATATTTTTAAAGAGCTATTTCTTGAATTTATTTTCATATTAATATTAATAAAAAAATCATTTCTTTTTTAATTTCTAATATAAATTTATTATGCAATGTTTATGATATTTTTTATTAATATTTTTGATTCATTATTTACCTACTTTAATCAATTTTTGTTTTTATTTATTATTATTGTGTTCTATGTTTATCATTCTTCTATACTTGACAGTATTATTTTTTTAGTATTCTGATGCGGAAAGCTTCGCTTTCGAAACATGTTGATGTGTATATATTAATAAAGTGGTGATGATTACAAAGTAATTTTTTAATTAATTTATTAATAATGACGCCACAAAGCGGATACCAATCTTTTAAGAAATTATAGGTAGAAATAATTCTTTCGTTCCTTTTTTTTAAATTTGCCAAGTTCAGATTATGTTCAAATACAAATATCATCGACAT
The DNA here is from genome assembly GCA_022606495.2 of Halesus radiatus. NCBI lineage: Eukaryota > Metazoa > Arthropoda > Insecta > Trichoptera > Limnephilidae > Halesus > Halesus radiatus. The sequence continues at coordinate 13,605 of JAHDVE020003973.1, forward strand.
TCATCATCGCTCGTTGAAGACAGGTCTAAAAGATTACTCAATGGCTTTCTGATTAGAGCAATCGCCCGGCTAACGGAAGATCCCAGATTCCTCCGCAAGCAGATTTGATCGATATACGAGTATACATTTCCTTGTAAATACAGGTCGTTAAAAATAGATTCTCTAAATCGATGTTGAACTTCTCGGAAATCTCAATTCTTCTCCTGAATTTCTCATTTCGCAAGCAATCTTCATAGCAATATTATCACGGTACACTCAATACAAAATACCGCATAATGATCACAACACAGAGCATGCACCCATTAAAAGAGTGTTTATTACGTGCTGATTGTTTTTTACAGATATATTTGCCAACGGGCGCCAGACGTCAGCTCAGTTCTTGCTCCGCGTCCTGCTTCTGCGTATGGACTATAATATGTCTATTCTAATAGACTCTATGAAATAATATGGTCATATATATCTCCATAGCTAGTTTCTTTCTGTTACTCCATAATTCCATAGCCATGCCGCGGCCGTGGTCGCCGACCTACTTGACGCGCTTCTAACGGAATTATTTTCACTTTTTTTCTTCGCCATGCGATACACCTAACAAAAAGGCTACAATCAAAATACACGACATCTAAAATCGATCAAAATGTTTATTAAACCTTTTTGCTACGTGTCATATTGTTATGAACGTTACTTACTGTAGGACGCGAGATATGATCCGGAACTGACAAGCAGAAATGAAACTGACTTATCAAAATGTACATTTCTACGGTTTCGATAATTTGATAGTGCTGTACAAATGATGCAGCCTTTTTTAATAGAATGTCTATCTATTAATTCAGTTTTGCTTTCCGGAAAATGGAACGGAATGTACAATAATAATTCAAGGAGCTCTGTTTATTGTACTTTGTGAGAAAATGGTAATGTGTTTTCTTCACTTTAAAACAAAATTCAAACTTACTTTTGCACAGGTGTTGCGTAATAATATTTTTGAAGGAATAATGTAATTTAATTTTAACTAGCGAATTTAAACAAATATTGGTGGCTGTATTATATGTAATTACTGTTTATTTCTGGTTTTTTACTCGCTTCACAAACTTTGTAAGGTAACATATCTAACTGAAACCTTTAAATTTCAAAACACGCAGTCTAGACAACGTTTTTTTTTTATCACGCTAAGACACTACACAAAAAAATCTTCTTACACGTATCAAAATTATTTTTAATCCACCAAATGATATGCACTTTTTTACATTGCGTGTGTATTTTACCGTCAATTTAATTGCGATCTGATTCCGTTTCCTTCGGCCTTAGCATAATGAAAGGAATGTTCGTGTTTGAAGAGCTCATGTATTAGTGTCCGTATGTGTATACGACGTGAACACACACATAGATGTCCAGCACCGATACCACATAGAATAAGATATTTCTTTCGTTCGGGAGCTTCAAATGCATCCGCTTTCTGAAAATGCAGTCGATATGAGCATTGCATTTCGAATTTCAATTTAATCGCGTGCAAAGATGCAGCCTCCTTGATACCTTCAACCAAATCATTTATCTCGGTATTGGGTTGCTTCTTGGAGGTTACAGTAGTACGACCTATGTCTAGACATTTTTGAAATTCTTGACATATGCAACTAAACATTGCTCGTCGTTCGAGGGAAAGGATTTCGTTGAGGTTGCTGATTCCTTGTATATTTGGCGAGCTTAGGTTAAGTTAGAGGGACATAGGTACATAGTTAATACTTAAATGTATTGAATAAAGGCAGCGCCTTTATTGACTATTTTTTACTATTATTTAAAAAAGATTACAAATTATGCATCCACGAATTACGTAGTTTCGGAAAAAACAATAAATGCGTATGAATCTATCAACTTATTTGTTACATTCAACAATTAATCTCTGCGTAATAAGAAACTCCGGTGAAAAATGAGATAGCTTTAAAAATATTTATTCATACAGATCAGCAAACGCCGATTCTGAATACATACGTTTTATTATATATAATTATACGTTGAATTTATAAATTCGTATTTAAAAGTGAATAAACATCATCTCATCAAAATACCTTGTTATGTTGGTACCATTGCATTTGGAACATCTGGCGTCACGTGCGCGTACAGTTTATGGATTAGATTTTGAAAATGTATTTTTTTAATTTTGGTGAAATTTAAACTAAATTTGGGTGATTTTAAGTTCTATAATTGTTGTTCAATATAAAAACACTCTTATTAGTGAAAAAAAAATTAGAGCATTCATTAACAAACCAATTATCAATAGGGATATTATGGTAATATTAATGATCAATACTATTATTATTCTTCGAGTTAATGTTTCTAAAAAGGTACATAATTTTATTACTTATGTTTAGTTACTGTTTACTATGAATAGTTTATAAAATTATGTAAGTTAAAGTTCATCCCTGTTTTGACATTTGACATACTAACCTCAAAATTGATCAAAACCGACCGGCCATAGATTTGGAGCGTTTTGGCGGGCTTTCAAAAATTGAAACAATGAAAATTATTTTAACTATGAAAACTAACTATAGAAAAAAAACTAAATTTAGTGGTATAAGTAAGAACGTCATTATTGATAAAAAAAAAATAACATTAGATTAGAGTTTCTCATTCTTACATCTAAATTTTTACGACCTCTGTGGTAGAGCAGTAAACTCCTCGGCCTTGAACCTAAAGGTGGTGAGTTAAAAATCGTGCAATTTATGCGTACAGTAATGAAGTAATACAAGAATAGAAAAATAAATTAAACATTGTATTGTATATCAACCATCATTCGTGATCGGAACGAGCTTTCAAATAAAAGGCTTTACCTATCTATGTTTTTTTTTTTAAATTAAAAAGTGAATAGTCAGGTATTCCTTATAGCCTTCCGTTATCCCATCTCATTTTCCTAATGATTTCCAAAACATTCTGGGCAGTTTATACTCTTCTGCGGTATTACATACCAAATATGTATACAAAAGCGGGATCATAATTCAGTTAATATATTTGAGTATTGTGATCTTTGTCTGTGCAAAGTAGGGCGGTTCGTCTGATTGACAATCCGTTGTTAACAGACCGACTGCCATCTCTGATACGCAGACGTAAAGTAGGTATGCTGACTCTGCTCTACAGATATTTCAATGGAGCCTGCTCGAATGAGCTAGCAGCGTTGATCCCTTCCGCGCCGGTTCACGTGCGTTGAACTCGGCGAACACGAGGGGGACATCCGTTCACGGTTGATGTCGGCTTCGTGAGAACGGGTCGTTTCGCCGACTCGTTTTTGTATAAATCGGCTCGTATGTGGAACGAGCTAACGGCATCTGTCTTTCCTCCAACATTTAATCCGGGCCTCTTCAAATCCCGCATTAAAAAATCCCTTCCTACAGCTCCCTCCTTAACCCGCCTCACAACGTTGCCCAACCGGTTAGCGATATAGTTACTATGTACGTGCTCTATACATAGGGGCGCTCTTGTGAGGATTCACATAATTTCTTTTTTTAAGTTAAAAAGTTTACAAAATTACTGCATATATTCATTATAATTTCTTGAGATGATTTTTCACAAAAATGGCAGTATACAATTTACCCAATTATTATTATTCAGACAACAAATGCCAACGTAGATTGTTTATACATTTTTCAATATATTTTATATTATGTCAAACAACATATGACGTGTGCTTTCTTGATAGAACAGGGAAAATTTGCTTGAAAAACAATTATTATATTAATATAATGGAGTGGCAAACAAAACACCTATCAAATACGAGCATTTAGCGGATACAACTCTGTCAATAATTGCTTAACTAATTAAATTACTCTGAGCGATGTTAAAAATAAATTAATTCATTATCGATTTCCGGTTATCATCAGCTGTATGCACATTATCTGCATGTATACTGTATAGGTAAAGGTATACGTAATGACGGGCATCATTAAAATATGTCGTAGGCATATGCAGTGGCGTGCACAGAGTTTTTAAACACACTTCTAAAAACATCGTATCAATTGATTTTAAAAAAAACTTATCACAGCTGGGACGCTTGGATGGTTTGGACATGTAGAGCGAATGAAAGAAGAAAGGAGTGTAAGGAGAATATATAACGCGAAATTTTAATGGAAGATAAAGCCGGGGACGCCCGAGGAAGACATGGCACGATCAATTGAATCAAATACTTGAGTCGGGCCATGTCAGAAGTCCGAATAATAGAATATAATGTATGAATGTGAGCGAAAATTATTTTTGTGTTTAATTCGTAGAACTCGATTTAATTATTTTTTTTTTAAATTTATTGTAAATCAAATTTAATAATGTTGTTATTAAGTTCGGAAAGTTTTTTTTCCCAGTTTTTAACAGAAAATAAAATATAAATTTTACGATTTTTTTTTTACATGCATTATTCTTAAAATTATAATTGTAATAAATGGGAACGCCTGCTTGTCGGTAATATGACAAATTTAAGTAAATATGTACTAGAATATTAATTATTTTAAGTATTTTAACACCAAGAATATTTAATAGAAATTTTAGAGTAATAGTATAAATAAACAGAATTTTTTTGTTTAATGTAATTGAAATTTTAGAGTTTTATTGTAAGTGAGCAGATTATTTTGATTCTAATTAGTAAATGTTAAAGCTATAGTTAAAGTAAGCAAAAATTAATAACAAAGATTTTATAGAAGTGATGTTTCTATATCTAGATCATTCAGTCATAATTTTACTTATTTTACGTTGAAAGATAATTTATTGACGTTTGAATTTCTTTTGGTAGAGGGTTGAATGTACGTGGACCGATAAAAAAGCTGTGCTTTTGCATTAATTTAATGTACGATTGAGTAGACTGAAACACGCTATTAGCCCTTTTACTAATACGATTATTGTGACAGCTGTTTCGGCGTTCAAGGCCATGTTTAAACTGTGACTGTTGAGACATTCAGTTTGAAAATGGCCTTGAAGGCCGAAACAGCTGTCACAATAATAAAAACTAAAATACGTGGTAAGTTTTCACTAAGAATGGCTAAGATGCTGACTTTATCCGATGTTGCTTGGGATTAGCTGCCACTTCAAATATCCACCCTTCATTTATTCACATTACAAGCCAATTATCGAATATTTAAAATTTCCTTATTTTTACAACCACACAATTGCTTGAAAGAAATCCAATGATAATTATTTCGTTAATAAAATTGTATTAACTAATAGAGGTACCAACAGATGGCACTGATTGCTACAGCCTTTTTCGACATTAACACAAACGAGTCTTCCCTTGAATGCGCATTGCGTACACGTGTACATTTTTTAGTAGAATACAATAATAATTTAAATATGACTGCGTATTATCGTATTTTTGAAAGTGTAGATCAATTTCTTGCAATCATTTTATAATTTATTTATTTATTGTCTAAGTAAGGTATGGCAGGCAGTGCTTATGTTATTATGTGAAATGCACGCCTCTGGACGTGTGTATATTATTATAATATTATGTCAAACCCAAAATGTTATTCTGCTTTGGATACAACTCCAATCGTCTATTCAAATGTCATATTTTTTCATTATGCTTTAGTGTCTTTGTATTTTAGGTACCTACCTTCCTATTATATTCCACACACCTAATATTAACAACATGTTTTTAATCAGTTGTCTGTTATACGAACGTTTTTCCTTAATTTAAACATAAAAAAATGGTTCCTTTATATTTGAAATTTACACATTATTTTATTTACTTCATTCAAATAGGTACATATTTATCCACACATCTTACGAACACAGAACTAAGCAATATACGCGTAGTATGTTTAATAAAGAAGTTAAAGATATTTGATGAGAAGTCAGTCGTCATAACAATATTCATAGAGATAAAATATTAAACAATTTAGTAATTACATGATTTTAGTAAGAATTCCTCCTCCCCTTACGATAGAATCAAAGCTATTTTATTGTAATAATCCACTCAAATTATGAAAACTTCTTCAGTAAACGTAAATCAACTGTGTGGCAATATTTTAAAATAAAAAATAAAAATTGTTTTGATGTTTCTGCCTAATTGTATGTAATTACGATAAATTAAAAATAACATCTATCTGCCACAACCATGATCTGAGGCTACAACTGTTTGTGAACTTTGACAGATATTGTTTTTTGTATGATAAGTTCACTTGAGGTGATCTTTACAAATTTATTTGTAAACATTATTTTCACTTATTGTAATGAAATTTAATTTGTGGAACTCCGTTTTGATTTTGAATGTTAATTATGAAATACTATTACTTATAATTTCTTGGTGGCGTCATTATTAATAAATTAATTAAAAATATACTTAGTATTCACCACTTTATAAAAATACATTGATATCTACATGTTTCGAAAGCAATGCTTTCATGGTCAAGAATACATATATTCATATATTAGTATTCATATATTCCTGACGATGAAAGCGTCGCTTTCGAAACATGTAGATATCAATGTATATTTATAAAGTGGTGAATACTAAGTAATTTTTTTGACTAATTTACTATTGCTTATTTTAAAAAACGGTTTATTTACAAAAAAAAGCTCTTCTTGTTTGTGACAAATGTTTTGCCTTCCGAATGCATTATCAAACTGTTTGATAACGCATTCGGAAGACGAAACAGCTATCACACGTAATAATAATTAGCTAAAAGAATTTTTTGTTGTAAATAAACTGTTTTTAAAATAATAATACTCGTACGTAGGTAAGTTATCATGAAGAAAAAAATTAAGGGCCAGCACTCAAAAATGGTTCTAAACATCAATTAGAGGGTTGCTAACTCAAGCAATAACACAAAAGATTTATCAGTAAATTCTATACGGGTAGTTGGGAAAATGCATAAGTCAAAAATCCTTTCTATGAAATACATCCCAAAATGTCTAAGTAATTTTAAACATTTTACATAAAATTTTATTATGTATTTCATATAGAATTTAAAACATTACAGTTATTGTCTTTTGAAACCTTAAACATTTTCTTAATTATTGTAAAATCATTGGTAGTATTTCTTAAGTTAGTAACCTGCAAAGTATGGATTTCTTCCGTTTAATTATTTTCATGTTTGAATGACGGACATATTTTGTACGTAGCCTTGAAATTGACCTTTGGCTATTAGATCTTGAACGTATCTCAATGTATGTTCAGTTTAATAAATTTAGCAATGGTCACAGAACGAAATTCACTCTCGTTTCTTATCTGGACCGTCAGCGATATTAGAGATAACCTTCGAATGATCAACAAACAACACACACAAAAACACACACACACACACACACACACACACATACCACCACCATGATAGATGTATTACATAGCTGTATCCACACAACACAAATTGGCGGTGTTTTTAATTAACATTGCAAGCGTTTGGTTCTAGGAGTATGCACATCACATAGTTCCATGGTTTGGTTCTTTTTGTGTGAGGCCTGTTAGAAATAAAACGGATTGAGTTTTTAAAGCAGGAAAGGTCACGGAGTAACCGTATAGTGGAATAGCCGTATTGTACCAGCACACTACTTGTTAATTTTATGTGCTCGGTGATTTTTAACCTTCAATTTTTTTTTTCATGTTAACATCACTCAAGAGCGTCACTGTCCAGAACCATTAGAACTATGGCACTCCAAATTGGATTGAATTGAAAATAATATAGAGGACGCAATAAGATAGGTAAAGTAGTACCGGGCTGTTTAGATTCGGTTGATGGGTACATTAAATTATATATATATATTGTTTTCTAAGCAGTAATAATAATAATAATATTTATTTATTTGAAAAACGCATTACTTAACAACATTTAAGAAGGCTTTGACTGCCCAACTAGGAACAAATCCCGTTTTAGGACAGTCAAATTGACCAGTTTAGTTCGTATTAAGTGCCATTATACAAAAATAGAAGGGAAAAAGCTAGTATTGACATAGTATGGTAATATAATATATCTAGAAAAAAGTATAATAATTAAGTATAAAGAGATTATGTATATGTGTTTGATAGGTACCGGTCGGTGCGACGAGGAAACAAACGCGTTTAAAATTGAGTACTAAAAAAAAGATAAAATTATTGAGTAATATTGATAAGATTGAGTTGCGTATCACTCAGCTTGAAGAGCCGACGACGAAACTCGGGGATGCAGCCCTAAGAGGATGCAGCAAATAGTTAATAACATATTAAATATATTTTATTCAGTATGTACAAAAAGTAACTTTAGTATATTGTTTATAACGAAATGTTTATCCTTTTTTTCCTTTCCTTGGTTAGGGTTTTTAATCCAGTTAAGATCTTTTCCCAAATAGCACAAATAATGTAACATAAATTCAGTCAAGTAAGTCAATCAAAGTTTCTTATCTCTACTGAAAGACGTGAGATGTACGACGTGAATGATGCAATTTCATCAATATATATATTTATAATACGTGTATTTTTTATTTATTTAATAACCGTACCTTAAAATATGAAAATTATATAGAAATGAATAAAAAAATTAAAAAAAACGTAATGAATTGTTATTGTCTTTAATTCATTTTAATTTAAATTAAATCATATTTAAACTAAACGCTAAACCCTCACATATAGAAAGAGAGAGTCTTAGATTAAATTTACTGGAACAACTAGAGATAAACAAGCGAACAAATGATTCTATTATAACGATAATAAATAAAATAAGAAAAATTGTCTATTCACCAGATCTTAGCATTTTCACAAAAAAAATGTTACCGGATTTAACACACACGTATAAATTCATTACCTTAATAGCAATCATGCCATTATTAAACAATTAAGAAAAACCTGCCATCATTAAAAGCAATGAAAACAGATATGAACTGTAAATACCTCACAGAATAGAGAATTTTAGAATAAGTAAAACGGTGTTTAGCGAAAATATTGATAAATTATTTCAAACGCCATGAAAATTCAAGCTGAGCGGGATCAAATAAAATCATATAAGCAAGTCGTCGCAATGTGACCCGATCACAGTATGAAAAAGCCTTTGAATGCCTAAACAGCTGTTACAATAACAAAAACTAAATTTCTTGCAGAACTCATTAATAACTTTATTAAATTTGATTTATTTTAAATTTAAAAAAAATATAATTCATCAACTGTGTTTGTGAAAAGGTCAAAATGAATGAAAATGTGTAGAGACCCACAGCCAACAAAAGTTCTCAATCTTCTGCAGAAGTTGCATTCTTGAAATCCTATCAAAATAAGATAAAAATCCTGAATGGGCAATATAAATATAGGTAGGTATACCTCACAAAAAAATCTGCTGTTATAACCTATCCTAACCCAATCACATTTTGAAAATCGTCGTCCTCATTCACACCAAGATTGTGTAGATGAAAGCTTCTCTTATTCAAGTTCACAATTTTATCTCATCGTTATTTCTCATATCTATTTATGCAGGTGATCATATTACTATACTGAAAATCTATTATACTAATTTATAAAGCCATTTGCAGGTTTTGCCGACACAGACCATATATACGTGGACGTCATCTGAGCCGACTTTACTATTTGTATATCAAATTCGCAGAAAAGTGTACAGAAAGCAAGTTCTGAGTCCCGACTGACGACACTCTGATTTAATGCTCTGACATATTTAGCAAGTCTCGCGGTGTACGAGTACAGACAACATATGGAGTATGGGGGTTTTACTGTAGTTTTGAAGTGACTGTAGTTGCTCAGTCGGTACCACCTCCTCCTATTGCCCCAGCGGCATTTCAGCAGGTATAGAGGAATATGCTTTAAGCTCCAAAGTAATCCAGGTGTAATGATAATAATGCCTATGCAAGTAATTAGATAACCTGTCAATATTATTGGGGTGCGGGGTCGTCTTCTTTTCTCGAGGCCTTCCTAAGCTCGTTGACCAGGACTAACACAGCTGTAATTTTTCCTCTTCGCATTCTGCTAACGGTAAAAGCCTAACTGTAAATTTAAACCCAAACGTTACACTTTGAGCACAAAGCAAAATGACTTGGAAAATTAACGTTTTGGTACTGTACGTAAAGCAGAGCGTATATAAAAATCATATCACAGGATAACTATTTTTCATATATTGTAATAAAATGCCAAATCACAAAGCGTTTCTACGAAAATGTAATATCATTTATAAAGAAGCCAATACAGTGGGAGTAATTTTATGTAGGAAAAGATACCTACCCCGAGGAGACGTACTAAATTCTTAATAAATTTGTAAAGTAGTTAAAGTATGCATATGCGAGTATATTAAATACAGATATATTTTTTTAAATTTAATGTAAGTCAAATTCAATAATGTTATTACTTTTTAATTATTGTGACAAATCAAATGTTACCAAATGTGTCGACTGCAACGCTACCTATATCGGGCGGACGGGAAGGGCTTTCTCAACTAGATTCAAAGAACATACTCGTATACGATGTTATAAAAATAAATCACTTCTTCAAAATTCGCAGAACATCTCTTACTGAATAATCTCGTCCCGCTTGACAACAACGAATCTAAACCCTTACATATAGAAAGAAAGGGTCTTATGTTAAATTCACTTGAACAATGAGAAATTAATTAACGAACTAATGATCCTAATATAACATTAATACTTCAGGTGAACCTTCACAAAATTGCGCTATAGAAATTTACTCTTATTATTATTATTATTAATTAATGAAGTAAGGAAATTTATATATTCACCGCTTCTCCTTATGTTCACATCGTCAAAACAATGTAGCATATTTAAATAAATCAATTAAGAAAACATTATCATTAAAATACGGGGAAACACATTATAAATGTAAAAAAATATTTTCTAACTAAATAGGTTTTACCGATAATAAATCATTATTTTTAAAATACCGTCCAAATTAGAATGGGGGGAATGTAAATAAAATCATATAAACACGTCGTCACAATGTGGAAATAGCTGTCTCAATAATAAAAACTAAAAATACTTGCAGAGCTTAATAATAACATTATTAATTTTTATTTACATTAACTTAAAAAAAATCAAATGGAGTTCTACGAATTAAACACAAAAACAATTAACATATATTAAATAATTATTTAAATTTGAAATGAACTGGTGGGAAATATCACTAAATTATTATCGTATACGAATTTAAATGCATTGTTATTATTCCTATGTATGAACTTGCATCAAACAGAATAGGTCAAAGTAATAAACCTACTTCTAATTTTAAACTGCTTATCACATGCATCCACCCCATTTAGAGACTTGAACACCAAAACAAAATTACATGAATGTGTTTAACATTTTAGCACTAACGAATGAGAAAACCTTGATAATGCAAACGTGTAACGTACTTACTTTCAAGTAAATGCTTGAATCGAAAAATCACCTTGATTCAATCCCATTCAAACCCAATTCCCACATCGCATTTCGAGACAAAATAATCAAAACAGCTGTTTCGCAGTCAGCACAAACGGGAGGGCCCAACTGAGATGGCTGCGAGCCAGAAATGTGATCGAAGTAGGCGACGGAGTATGCAGATAAACTTATATGTATAGACTAGATACTATACAGTAGTTTGTAGCATCTAACAGAGTCTTTGGTCTTGGCCCCAAACTCGTGTAAATTATATCAGAAACTACATATGCTTGGGCCTCTGAACACCATTGTCTGTAAAATGGTGGATTACGAAACAAAGTGAAAGTTAATATTGACAATAAATTGAGTTTTTCCCTTTTTTGTTTTCTAAACGCGCTCCAATTAAAGTAACGAAAAATATACGTGAACTGAGAATGAGTACGTAAGTAGAATTTTAATTCTGATTATTTAGATATACAGATATCTTACATAATCTCATTTACATTCAAATGATAAGATATCATTGCCAATGAGTGAATATATACAGAGAATACTCGGTGATAGTCTTTAGGGTTTAGAACAAACTCGTTACCTCCTAGAGTTTGTACTGACCTTTTCCACTTGATTATAATGAATTATTTACTATTCGAGAATCCCATTTTAAAACTTATTCAAAACATGTCGCAAGTTCAATGATTTTCCTCGTTATTAGAACCTTCTAGAAGTATTTATATGGACTTTTTTGTTAACCTTCTTCGGAAATGATAAATTTCTTCAAAAGATTGGTATTCACTTTGTGGCGTCATTATTAATGACCGAATTAAAAATTATTTCGTAGTCACCAATTCATTATTAATTCTTTGTATTCCCTATTACTTATTATCTGAACGCATAACAACTTTACATAAAATTACGACTGAAACACATCTGAAGTTTCTCCAATATTGATACCAATGAGATGACATTGTTCGTTGACCTTGCTCGAAAATAATTGGGACTGGAACACGCCTCTAGACCTCTAGTAGCCAGAATTCATCAGGGTCCATCATCAGGGCATATGTGTAGATTTTGGTTTAGTGTGTATTTACGTATGTAGAAGTGATACCGTATTTACATGGATCTATCTGCCCTGATGATGGACACTGTAACGCTGTCCGAAACGTTGGCTAAAGGAGAAGGAAGTAAACGGCATAATATCCCAAAACTATTCAAGAAAATACTTTTGGTCGTGAAAACATGAAGACATATCTTTATTTACCTTGTTCGGTAAAAAAAACATGAAGACATATCTTTATTTACCTTGTTCGGTAAAAAAAAACATGAAGACATATCTTTATTTACCTTGTTCGGTAAAAATAATAACATTGTTGCTACGGTGCGTTGCACAAATGATGGTTTATAATAAAATACTTGATATATACATATATTATTCTTGTTACGAGTTAACAAATGCACAATGGGTTACATTCGACTGCGCATTGTTTGGTGTTCTGAGGTAAACCAACTAAAAACAGGAATATTTTACAACATTGAATTTTGTTTAGTGCTCAGAAAATAGCTTCTTCATTTCCGTATGCCCTTATTTTCCGGCAAATATGCTTTGAAACCTTTGAAGGTTCGATCCCCAGCTCACAATTTATCATGCAAGTAAGAACTCGCCAAAAGGGAATTATACGAAAAGGTATGGAAATGAGTTGTATTGTGTAAAACGGAACTTTTTTGCTGTTGTTTGTATTTTGCTGAATTTGCTGGCCGTCCGCTAGTAGATTGGTGACCTCGCTAAGATCATTAGTACTGTTTACTGTTTAGAGGACGGACGTTAGAAGGCGAGTGGATTCACTAATGATGTATTCGTCAACAACAAAAAAAAGGGCTAACTATAAAAAAACATCCGATTTCGAAATACTAAACAAATAGTAGAATATTTTTTCGATTTCATTTCCCATTTAACCATTATGAATACTTTTCCCAGACCAGTCAGCATCGATACACGAAATAAAAAAAACCTTATATATATATATTTTATTTTGATTGTAAGAGAAAGCATTTAAATAGTTTCCACTCATTCACCAAAAAAGACAGTTTATTTTAACAATATTCTATAGCATTGTTAAAAAATGGACGGCGCACCGTATAATACCTCTGTACAGGCAAATGCAATACTTTTTCATTTTCGGCAAATCGACAGTTTTCAATTATTGAGTTTATACATCTATAGATTATAGTAAACCATATAATATAATAATTTACGGATTTCCACCCTGTGGCTGTACTTCTAATAAGACGAGATATTAAATAAATTTATTACAAAAATATCTTTATACCTATATAAAAATGAATATTTTTCTGTCGTCCTCGATTTTCAAAAAAAAATATACTAGACCGGTTACACTGAAAATAGCACAGTTTGTTCTTATTAGTGCTGGGCAGGTTTAGAGTTTTGTAGAGCAGTTTGAATGAAATCCTTCCATGAAAATTTTAAGGAACTTTCAAGGAACCAATACTAAAGCTAGTCCAAGTACCATTTGGCTTGACGCACCCAAAAATATACACTCTTCGGGTTGCTAACTCAAGAAATACAACGAATTATTTTTATTTAAAATCTGTATGTGTAGTTAGGAAAATGTATAAAGTTTCATAAGACAATAATCCGAAATCTGTAATATTTTAAATTCTATGTGTAATACGTACTAAAATTTTAGGTAAGACATTCAAAATTACTTTCACTGATTTTCACACTGCACCCATTAACGGGCATTTTGGGATGTTTTCATAGAATTAAAAGATTTGTCTTTGGGGATTATTGTCTTTTGAAACCATATATAGGTATATTTTCCCAATTTTCTAAGTAATATAGAATTTATAGATAAATCATTTGTGTATTGCTTGAGTTAGCAACCTGCAAAGTGATGTTAAGGGCCATTTTTGAGTGCTGGCCCTTAATGCAGGATCTGTAAATAATTTAACACGATTAAAATATTATGTTCAAAGGTGATCATTTCAAGGGATTTCCATAAGATCCTAGCTCCGTTGTTTAAGGCTTCGTATAGCACTTATTTAGCCGGTAATTTCAGGCTGATAATTGAACGCGGCAACATTTTTACGACTCAGGTAGTTAAGGCAGTGTAGGCTTTATGTTGTTATGGCACTAGGCCCTTAATGCGCCGGGACGAATTCCATCAAAACTTCGCCAATGGAAAAACGAATAAAGTTTAACTAAATAAATACCTTACCTTTATACCTTATAGTTTATTACCAAGGTATGTTGAATTTTAATTGCATTTTTTTTTTATTATCGAATCTTTTTTTAGACGTAAATGTTTTTCTTCCCATTTGTGCAGGGTGAAAGGGTAGTATAAATATTAAAATGTTTTGACGAACAAAAAATAAACTGTTGTCCTACTTAAAATGTCTTTAACAAATAATATGCTATCCTACTTAAAAGGTTTCGAAAAAAAAATGTTAACCTACTTAAAATTTGACGTACAAAAAATAATATGCTATTTTACTTGCATTATTTTGACGTACAAATAATATGTTGTCCTACTTTAAATATTTTGAAGAAAAAAATAACATGTTATACTACTTAAAATATTTTGACGTACAAATTATGTTATCCTACTTAAAAAGTCTTGATTTACAAAAAAAATCATATGTTATCCTAGTTAAAATATTTTGACGTACAAATTATCTTATCCTACTTAAAATACTTGGTGTACAAAAAAATAATATGTTATCCTACTTAAAATATTTTGTCGAACAAATTATTTTATTCTACTTAAAACATTTTAACGTAAAAAATAATATGTTATCCTACTTAAATAAATTTCAAGTACAAATAATATTTTATCCTAAATAAAATGTTTTGACGTACAAATCATGTGTTATCCATTATATAAAAAAAGCTTTTTCTATGTATACACAGTGCATGAGTCCTAACTGCCCGAAGCCAGTGGGACGATGGCATCCCAAATTATTAAAGTTTGTTGTGAGATTTATGTGAGTCGAGAGGAGAAAAAGATTGGGAAAGGAAGGCTATTTAGATTTGATCACTAAATACGCACAAGCCATTTCAACGTTTTGAATCTGAATGGTGGGCTTGATTCTAACGGCCGTTCTTCCCAACCTTACTGAACAACTGCTGAGCCGAAATTTTGCCTCAGCACTGTTCAAATGCACAAATTCGCCTTTCCCAACGAAATTCTCAGAAAACTTGCGATCATGTTAAGTTATCGATTTCTGTGGATTAAAGTTCTCTTCAGTAAAAGACTAGTTACAAAAAGTGTCAACAGAGTGTCAAATGACAGTGTAAACGTCAAATGTCATAGATATCTATGGTCAAATGTCATTCGTTTCGCAAACTATTTTTTGTATCTATTGTGTATTGACAATTTTGAATATGGGCAGCGAATATGAAGACAGCGACGATGAAAATATTATTGACAATTATTGATTGAAAATTGAAAGAACGCACGAAAGACAAACGTCAAAAAAGTCTACTTCCGTTTTCGCGGCATTTTAGTAAAAGTCAAGCTAACACTTTATTTTTAACATATACGTTTTTAAATATAAAATGTTGGTGTTTGTATTACAATATTTAAGACAAATAATACGTATTCATAATAAATAGAAAATTAACTCGTCTATGTTAATTTAACATTGAAAGTTTTTACTTTGATGTCATTTTATTGACTATGAACGTGTGGGGGTACAATTATATTTTCCATAGAAGTGGGCGAGTCCTTCATAGACAATTTAGGAAGTTCAAAGATAAAAAGTGTTTGGAGACAGTCAAATAGAGCGAATACTTAACAAAACACTTGGCTGATCGGTGGCTGAGATTGATCATTCGAAAAGTTGGGGAGAACGGCTGTAAGAGTATCTTTATATTTATTATAATATGTGAAATAGCACACACAAATAAATATATTTTACCTGCGCACCCCGGATTTTGAACCGATAACCTCTGGATAGGATTCGTATCCGCGGAGGTCGTTGAGAGGTATCTAGGCATAAATAATAAAATTGGATAGGTAATATATTGGATAGGGGACTGGTACAAGTGCAGTTCCAGGGTGAAGTTTGCCCCGATGATAGCCATTGATGATGAAAGGGCGTCAGAAAAAAAGTACATTGTACATTTTTGTGCTCGTACCTACTTTAATAAATTTTATGCAGGTGTACAGGGTTATTCAAAATGATGGACTCAATCTCGTACAGCTATATTTCTGAATTGTACGTTGTCCGAAAGTTTCGATTCCCGCCGCTAGATCGCTCATAGTTGCTCAAACGGCCGCTGCGTGCGCGCGCCGCCAAGCAGCCATTTCGCGTCACTTGAGAGTAAAATGGCTACAACACAGGACAATGTTTTCTGTAATCGTGAGTTCTATATAACTGAGTCTGTGCAGCGTACCTTTTGTCTCCATTTCAACATTGACCCTCCAACTGCCATTGGTATCACGAATTTGAGCAAACCAAGTGACTGTAAACGTGTACGTGCAAAATTGGATGGATCATTTTGAATAACCCTGTATATTGAAAAGATATTTCTTAACTGTCAACGTAATAATTTATTTCCAAGTTTTATTTCAGCGCTCTAATATGGCCCTCTCCCCGTGTTTTGAATAACTTGTAATTTTTGGTATTGGTGGAAGTGTGCGACCTGTTAGGGGTATGACTGTGGTTGATTGTTTGACGAGCCTGGAGCGCAATTCCCGTTCTTTTTAAGGAAGATTATTTATCATTCTCCTAAGGCTTAATGACTTCTCACTTAACTGCGGAATTCCATAGATAAATTGTAAAAAATCCAAAAACTAACTTTTGCCCGTTGCAGGCAACCAATTGAATATTTAAAAAATATATATTTTAAAAGAAAAAAAAGTGTTTGAATGTGGATGAAGCAAGGAGTGTGTGCCAACACTTTGGTTTTGCCCGTTGCAGGCAACGAATTGATTTTTAAACAAAAATAAATGTATTTGAATGTGGATACAGCAAGGAGCGTACGCCTGATGATCAAAAAAATTACCTATGCATTATTGAAAAAAACTTCTCCCTACAAATTTCCGTGCTCCTGGTAAGAATCCATAAGAATATAATTTTATATGCAAATTATCACCCATAATATTTTGTTTATACTTGACGTTAATATTTTTTTAGTATTCTATATATTTCTGATGAAGAAAGCATCGCTTTCGAAACATGTTGATAATTAATAAAGTGGTGAATACAAAGTATATTATTTAATTCATTTATTAATAATGACGCCACAAAGTGAAAACCAATAGTTTGAAAAAAAAATTTTTAATGAATGTCGAGAACCGGAACTGCAGTTAAGCAAGAAGTCTTTAAGCCTAAGGAAAAGGATAAGGAATCTTCCGTAAAAATAACGGGACTTGCGCTCCTGGTCCCTCTGAAACAAGTACACAGTTGCTGGCTTACAGAAAAAACCATCGCAAGGTGAAGCTTCATTAAGTGAAAGCGTAGATTTATTAAGGCTATTGGCGCAACGCAGAGAAGCAGCTGAGAACAAAATATCTTGATATAAAAAGTTACACAATTCACACATATCTTCACCGCGTAATACCCAATCATCAGAATAATCATAATACCAAACACTTATCTATTTTTGATGTATGCAATACGTATAACGATATTCACACTCGTTGTATTTATTGGGCATTCAACAATCTACACGCTTTTCAAAACTGACGTTTATTAACCGTACTGTGCCACGGTGGTGACAAGTTTATACCTTTCAACCATTAATGGTAATAAAATAAACAGTTAATACAATTATTAGTAAAAATTATTCATTCATTCTTCTTCCCCTTGTCCTACTGGGGTCGTGACCCATCGCATCGACAAGGCGCCTCCAGGAGGCCTAATCTGGTTCTTTTTAAGGAAAATTCCTTATCCTTTTCCTTAGACTTAAAGACTTCTCACTTAAGTGCGGTTCCAATTCTCTCGGATGACAGCTGTCACTTTATGTTACTGTATCGATAGTTGCGTAGTTTTAGCAACAGCAAAAAACTCAATATTGTAAGTATTGTCTTTAAACATTATTAGTGAATAATTTGTAGTATAATAATGCTATTAAATGAACCGAATTAACGAACTTGTAATGTTTGTAAAGTACCTATATCAAAAACCCGAAATGTCAGATAAAAGTGAATTAAATTCTAAAAATTATAATAAACTCTACGTCTAAAGTAAGTCAAAATTAACTACATACGTGATACACCTATAATTTCTAATCATACTGTGATAATTAAACCACAAACGCACTTAAAAGTGTATTGTCATTGATGTGTAATCGGAATCGCAGTTAAGTCTTTAAACCTAAGGAAAATTATAAGGAATATTCCTTAAAAATAACTAGAATAGGTATCCTGGCGTCCCTGTCCTGCGCTACGGTAATGGCATCCATCCATAACAGTGATGGTATGTCTAGGGAAATTTCCCTAGATCTAGGGCAGAAACAAAATTTTCGGGGAAAAGAGAAATCAAAACCAAATCAAGGTAAATTTTAAACCCTAGCTTTTAGCAAAACATTTTCTTTTATATTATGACAATGTAACTGGGATTTCTGGGAAAAATAAATAATGGTTGTTAAAAGTAATATTATAATGATTTTCAACACTGACTGCGCAAAAAACGCTAAGATAAAAAATCTGTCTAAAATATTTAAAAAAATCATCTTTTTTTGGTAAAATATTATGTTGGTGCCTACATACTCTCAACAATGTTTTTTCAACTCCGACAGTAAAAAATCGTATGATAATACGTTTTGTGGTACTGTAACATGTGTTAATACACAGGACTCATAAATACAATAGTCAGCAGAGTTGTTGGGATATTACGCAGGATATACAATAAGGAACTCCACTAAAAAGTACTATAATTTTAAATATATGTATTCGTATAGATAATCAAACGCCGATTCTGAATATATAACTTATATTCATTATAATTATACGTAGAATTTGTAAATCGTTATTTAAAATTGAATAAATAATCATCTCATAAAAACACCTACTTATATTGGTACCATTGTATTTGGAACATCTAACGTCACGTGTGTATTCTGTTTTTGGATTAATATTGATATTTTTATTTTCCGATTTAGTTATGTATTTTTTTAGCTTTAGTTAAATTTAAACTTAATTTGTGTGACTTTAAACTCTATAATTGTTATTCAATATGCAAAAATAACTATAAAGTATTCATGAGCAAACCAATTGTAAATATGGATGTTTTGATAATGTTAATGCTCAATACTATTATTATTCTTTGAGTTAAAGTTTCTAAAAAGTACATAATGTTATTACTTATGTTTAGTTATGGTTTACTATGAATAGAATATAAAATTATGTACGGCAAAGCTCATCCTTGTTTTGACATTTGACAGTCTAACCCCAAAACCAATCGGCCATAGATTGAAAGGTTTTGGTGTAAAAATTGAAACTTTGAAAATTATTTTAACTATGAAAATTAACTTTCAAAAAGAAAAACGAAATATACTGGTATTTGTGTTTGAATGTCATTAATAATATTTTAATTTTTTTAATTCGATTTGAGTTCCTCATTGTCTTATTTTGTTTGTTGGTGTGCTCAGTGCTGATCAGTTTTCTTCCTGTTCGTTCTTGAATCAATAGTTTGTTGTGTCTGCAGTGTTCATTATCAGGGCAGATGTAATATGATTCATTGCTGCAAGCTTACTCGTGTTTCGATGATTCGGTGACATCACAGCCAATCCTAGGTAATGCCCGTTGCCGTCGCTTCCAGGAAACACATTTCAAATACCCTGCAAAACCAGGTACCAAGAAGTACAGAGTATTAACTAAACGTCCCTTTTAATGTTAACCGATGCCCATAACTTTTAATCGCCTTTGTAAGTAGGCGAGTCAGACGAATTTTGGGCTTTCCCAGTATTTTAGAGTCAAATTCAAAGCAACGCTCAGTTATTGCGGGTTTGTCCGAATTACAAAATTTGCATGCTCATACATGTTCAGGTGTCCCTTTTGCTATAATCCGTTCTTTTGGCCTTCACAAACCTTGTCACAACCTGAGTGGAGCTGAGCATTTGTATTATAATAACATTTTGTTAAGAGAAATTTTGTATTTTGTATTTCCTAATATGTACCTATTTAACTTTGCTCGAACTTTCGAATAAGGTACCAGTCATGATTTTTGTCAGGCTTTACGAAATTAAAAGTCAAAGATTATCGTTTAGAATGTCTAAAATCATAGAATAAAATGTATATTTTTGTAATTTCTTCATTTATGTATTGTGTGTGCTGTTCTTTTTCTGTAGTTCTCGTTTATTTCATTTCGTGTGATGTATTCTGTGAAATTAATAATGTTCCGTAAATAAAAAATAAAAATAAATGGAATAAGTAGTCCCGGTGATTTCTATTGGTTTAATTATGTAGATACTTACGGTGACAGTTCTATTTTTGAATTCCGTTTAGTTTATCTACTCGGTAAAAACATTAATTTTATTTTTATTTTAATGCGACACCGTAATAAAAAAATGTTTAAAACGCAAAATCTCCTACTTACAAACCCCTTTTCCGATATTTTCATATTGTTCATTGTGTCAAATTCAGTTTTTTACAATATGATCATAAAAATTTTTAATATTTATTCCTGAGCTTTACAAAATAAAATAAAACATGCATTATGGTTTTTTTTTGCGTAAATCGAAACGTGAGGGCAGGAATTTCAACCTTGTCGCCACCTGAATAAGGAGCGCGTGGTTCCGTTGGAATTTTAGCAAGTGGATCGCCTTAATCATGTACATGGGAACCCCGGCCCAGAGGTGACTTCCTATTTCAACTGTTCGACGTACTTGAGATTTGTATAGGGTCAACAGGTAGTTCATTTCGAAGAATCTGCTGGCCCTAAACAATACGCTACACAAGAATTTGACTTTTTCTCTTTTGATATGACTGGAGAGGTTATCTTTGTCTTTCAACTTTGGGTTTTCAATTCATGTTCAATAAGGTTAAGTTAGTTTTCATAGGTAAAATAATTTTCAAAGTTTAAATTTTTCAAAGCCCACCAAAACGCTCCAAATCTATGGTCGGTCGGTTTTGAGGTTAGAATGTCAAATTTTAAGAAGGATCAGCTTTACCGTACATAATCTTAATTTTCTATTCATAGTAAACAATAACTGTACCTTTTTAAAACTTTAACACGAAGAATAATAATAGTATTGAGCATTAAAATGATCAAAATATCCATAATGACAGTGGTTTGCTCATGAAAACTCTAATTTCTGTTTTTAACAATGGCTTTTTTTATATTGAACAACGATTATAGAGCTTAAAGTCACCTAAATTAAGTTTAAATTTCACTAAAGCTCAAAAAATACGTATTTAAATTACAAAGCAAAATCGAAAAATAAAAATGTTTAGACTAATCCAAAAACAGAATGCACACGTGACGTCAGATGTTCCAAAAATAATGGTACCAATAAAACGAGGTGTTTTGATGCGATAATTACTTACTCACTTTTAAATAACGATTTATAAATTATACGTATAATTATACATAATAAAAGTTACATATTCAGAATCGGCGTTTGCTGATCTATGTGAATATATATTTTTAGAGTCATAATATTTTTCACTGGAGTTCCTCATTGTATGTCCTCCGTAATATCCCAGCAACTCTGGTCACTACTGTATTTATGAGTCCTGTGTGTGTGAGCTGGGGCGGGGAGAGAGCGCTAAACGGCCCACGATCCCAAAAAACAACCAACACCATTCGGGAGATTGTTTGAACGAAATTGATGGTTTCCCTGAAAAAAAATTCCCTGTTTTCATTTTCATCAAAGGGTGGCTTGCGAAAAGGGGACGTTTTAAATAATTTAGCTGGTACATCGAATTTTGTGGGCAAAAATCTAAGAAATGGCAACCTCCAGTGATGTTGTTTTAAAAAAATATATAAGAAGTATTTTTACACTTACCCACATTATTATTATATCCTATAGTTGCACATTATAACCACAGAGCAAATAATATACAGAGAGATGCACTAACACGAAAGTAGAATAAACCAAAATAAAAAGGACGGGGGCGAGCTAGGCGTACCGCCAATTTAAGTAAAACAGCAACTAACTAAAAACCTAATATTAATTAATAATACCAATTTAATGATTACTGTTTTGGGATCTACTACGATTAGAAAATGTATTAAAAATGCATTTGAGTATTCGGTGGATGCAGTTCGTTGATCCCACACATTATTTGCAGTGAGATGTCTTAACACGCAAAGGGAAGAAACCAAAATAAGCGGAGGGTGGGTGAGGGGTGAGCTAGGCACACCGACTATTTAATTAAAAGATTAAATAATAATTTTTGCGTGATCATAGCGAAGTATCGTCCCAAATCTACTAAGTTCGTCTTGTTTTTTGTGAACAACACAAATACCACAGGGGTTCGAGTATTGATCTGAAAATCTCCAGTTTAGAGCTTGGCACCGCCATCTCAAGTGACGCATTTTGAACTGGTATATGCTTCAATATTAATTCCAAATATTCTAAATGACTTGGACTGATTTCTGTTATTTGTGTTTATTCACATGAAGTGTCTGTTTTACTTGTAGTCACTTTGATATCATTAATTCATATTAGTGAGATTTGCATAATGTTCTTGCATACACTATCATTCCTCCATATTTATTGTTAACTAGCTGATGTGTACCCGGCTTGCTCGAGTTTTATTTTTTTAAATAATTTTACGAAGTTGTGAATTGTTGCTTGTCGTTTGGATGACATAATTGATTAAAAAAATTATTTCATTCCAAACATTTATTTTTTCAAAACTTATCTAAATAATAATCTTCTTAAGTAAGTACTTACTTGTGTTTTCCATTTTGAAAACATTCTACCCAAACAAACCTTCTTTTGAATATGTAATCTGTGGCTAACCAGAGTGGTATATCTATGGGCTAACCTCAATATAACAATTTTAAAACGTTATAGCAACAGTTCATTTCATCCAAACTACTATCTAAACCTTCTCGACACTAATAAGAACAAACTGTGCCCGAGTAATTTTCAAAAAATCTAGGACACACTGACAAATATTAATTTTTACATATAGAGTTAAAGTAATAATAATTATTATTTGAAGATACCGGCAATCAGCCGTCGTCCGTCTGTAGTGATCTGTGATTATGAATCAATTAAAGACTGGTACCCACGTCTCGTGGTAGTGGTTCGGCGGGTATATAATGGCGCCTCGCCGCGCGCCGGCCGGCTTGCTCAGGCGCCAAAAGTACTTCTTCTCGGGCGCCATTCTACCTCCATTCTGCTGTTGATTGATACGGATTTATCTCAAATTGGCTTAATAGTAATAAAGCGTATGAGTAACGTGCATGGGCTTTGAGACACTCAATGAGAAATCATTAGTGGTAACACATTACCTACTCACACAGTCGCACGTATGCATCATATTTCAAATTTGTTATTCGATTTCCGAAAAGAAAATTACAGTGAGAACACATTGTGAAATTTTCTAATACCTAACTATAAAAAAAATTTGAGTGTTTAAATTCGAATAGCACGGAGGTACAACCCTTGTTATACTCATTCTTATGCCTACTTACTGTTTTTAGCGAAAAGGGGGTAACTCTTTTCGCGCAAAACAGTACCAGCACCATAAACGACTGTTTCTCATTGGCATTTCACAGGGACATAGCAGTCGGTAGGGAATACATGTGCAATAATACACACAATCATAAGTATGTATTGTTTCGATCAACTTCAATTTCGCCACCTATAAACACGATTAACACAATGTTGTCTAGGCCGCATCACAGTATATTGACTTATAGAAATTAATGGAGGGATACGAAATAAGGATAGAAGGTACATATAACTAAACGTATGTGTTTTTTATAGAATGAACTTACCCCACCTTACCTGGGGTCTGATGCCGGTTCTTTTTTGAGATAATGCATTGTCCTTATCTTTAAACTGAAAGACATTTTGCTTACCTGCGATTCCCTTTGCATATCAATGACAATACATTTTTTATAGGAGCTTGCGGTTTAATTATCACAGTATTATTAAAAATTATCGGTGCATCACACATACTTAACACGTGTAGTTTATTGTTACTTACTTTACACTTTGCACGTGTAGTTTATTATAATTTTTAGATGATAAATCGCTTTTATTCGACATTTCGAGCTTTTAGTTAATTTAATAGCAGTATTATCCAAAAATGACTCGCCAGTAATGTTTAAATTTAATACTTACGATAATATTGAGTTTTTCTCTTGTTAAAACGACGCAAATATCGATATTTTTAAATAATGACATTCACTAAATGACAGCTGTTATCCGAGATAACCGGAACCGCAGTTAAGCGAAAAAACTATAAGCCTGAGGATAAGGACAGTGCTGTATCCTTAAAAAAAACGAATCAGACCTGGTCTTGACTATATAAGATTAGGTTGATTCTTTGCTTGCGTTTTTTTTAACATTCACCCAATAAGTGACAATTACTCGGTAATTGAAATAACATTAATTGTACAACACTCCAATAATCGTTTCAATTGTGGTCATAGAACGGAAATTAGTGGCTTCCTACGACCACATTCCTGCATCGGAACTTCATCGCGTTGCTAAATTAGGAAGTTGATTTGATTATATTCGTAACATTCGAAATTACTTATTTAATGTCGCAATAATTATGTCATCGTCACATGACATGGTGTGATATTTTATTGTTGACTAACACTCTAAACATCAGGACTTTTCTCCGAAGGGGTGGTCTTGGCGGGTATATTATAATGTACCAGTGATATGTCTTTATTACAAATGCAAATTATGTGTTGTAAATGTTGTTAATGTACTGTGAATGATAATTATGTATCTTAAATATTAAGTATCTTTGTTTCTAAAAACTGTACTGCGGGTTCTGCATGTGATCCCACAATGAGTTTTTTTTTAACTCTTGGAAATACAATGGATAATGTATTGTATAGTTTTTAAGGAAAAAAATAAATATAAAAGGAATAAATACAAAAAAAAAATAATATGTACTATTTTGTTAATTTCTAATTGTTCGTGTAAATTCAATATTAAGCTCTTTATTTTATATGTAAGGATTTTTAATTATCATTATTTTTTCTATATAGTTTATCCCATAAATTCCCGCAATAATGAAAATCCACGAATTTATTAAATTATAACCACTCTGTAAATTACACAAGTTTTATATTTTTAATCATTGAAGATAATATTAACAATTCTAGATTGAAATATGAAACCGAAAAGACACAGAAAGAAATAGGTAACGGTAGCAGTTGGGACTCGAACCCAGGACCTCAGGGTCTTTCCGGGACCTGCGCTACGCTACACAAAACCACTGATATACTACGGCTCCCACAGTCCGTCCCATCATCCTTAATTATAAGGATGTCTTCAATAAGTTAATCCCAAAGAAATTAATTGAAGTTTTTGTTTTTTATGATACTTTAGCTTTATAGTTTGATGTTAAATTCTAGCTTTGTACGATCGAATTTGAAGCGATTTTTCTCAAAGTAGACGCTGAAATAGAATTCCGTAAGATAGACGAGCATTTTTATTATTACGGAAATACGTTGGTTGAAAGCCGGAGCATTTTTATTATTACGGAAATACGTTGGTTGAAAGCCGGAGCATTTTTATTATTACGGAAATACGTTGGTTGAAAGCCGGAGCATTTTTATTATTACGGAAATACGTTGGTTGAAAGCCGGAGCATTTTTATTATTACGGAAATACGTTGGTTGAAAGCCGGAGCATTTTTATTATTACGGAAATACGTTGGTTGAAAGCCGGAGCATTTTTTGTAAATCCAAACCAGTTGGTGTAGAGTGAATACGCGTCACGCAGTATGCACTATCTGCAGCTTGCATAGCTCGGCGTATGCGGTAAACTTATTATGATACGTACGTTGTTATCTCGGTATGCGATGGTATTCCTACAATAATCACCTGCATGCCGGGCAGCAAACCTGACCTTTGCCAGCCGAACAGATCATACACATGCGGAAGTGGGTGATCTTCTCCCGTGGTAAGGTGGGAAGCTGGTGCCACAGAAAATAGTCTTTCCCGAGTCGGGAGATCTTTCAGTATTCGGCCTCTCATGTAGTTTTACTTTTTCACAATATATAACATAAACTAAGATCCAAATCCACAAAACTCTCTTCTTGCAAGGATTTTCTTATAACTATGTAACGATTAATCATTTTAGGTGTCGTTCCTCTTTTAAAGTCATTATTACAATTGTATTCCTTCCAAGTTTAATTTGTAGAACTCCAATTAAGTTTAAATTATTAGTAACACTATCATTATTTAATAATTAAAAAACGGTACGTAAATTAATAAAAAAGTACTGCTACTTTTTAAACACTATTTCACTTGTGACGGCTATCTTCAGACGGCCGTCACATGCTGAAACCGGTAAAATAAAAAGTGAAATAGTGTTTAAAAAAGTGCCTTTTATTTAATCAATATAATAGAATTCCACCATGTATTAACAGTTTCAAAAATAGAAATAATAATTATTGCGCGTGACAACTGTTTCGCCTTCCTAAGGCAGTTCGATAATGCCTTCGGGAGGCGAAAGAGCAGTGACGCGTAACACTAATTACATAGCTTCTTTTAATTAGTAAACCGTTTAATAAAATTAAATAATAATATTTAATAATATTTTTTAGAGAAATACAATCACAATTATAACAAGGTAGTAATTTAATGCAAATGGCAATAATAATACTGCGTCTCGACTTCCTGAAGAGATCTACATATATAAATATATTATTTATTTCTTGTGTTATCTTGTTTTCAATAATTTTATTATTGAGGTATATGTTAAGGTTGAGACGAGTTATCAGCTAGATACAACTGTCCTTATCGAAGAGTTAACACTTTAACATTCTATTCTTTTAAAATTCTAGAAACTTCAATAAACACACCTTCTTCCTATCTAACTATATTTCAAAGGTATTTTGATGTAAATTTTATTTAAAGTTTGTGTTACGGGTGGTATTTTAAATTATTTGATTAAGGAAGGCAATGATGCCTTTGTGTATGTTAATATTTTCTTATTTTTAGCATTGATATTGTGAAATGACAATCTGGTCTCCTTTAATGGAAGCAATCTTCCCAACGAGCCCTCCATTGATATGCTTGGTGTAACCCGAAGTGACCAGCTCAGGTATGGGGGCTTCATCGAAGCCAGAGTAAAGTTAGTCTCTCAAAAGCTGGGCGTATTGTACATAGCCCGCAGATACTTTAATAATACACAACTGCTGACCCTGTACAAATTGCAAGAGCGCCCCACTTTAGAATTTGGCAGCCACCTCCGGTCGGGAGTCCGTTCGGTCTGTTTGATAGATTCGCCTATCTGAACTAACGGATTGCAATCTTTGGAGCACAGACGTCAGGTGGGAATGCTGTTCTTGTGCTACCGGTATTTTAATGAAATATGCTCTTAGGAACTAGCGTCATTTATCCCTTCATCACAGAAGCATAGTTAGGAAACAAGCCAAAAGCGCGCTCAACATTTGCACACGGTTGACATTTGTCACATGAGAACGGGTCGCTTCTACGACTAGTTCGTTTGTTCAACAGCTCCTTAAAAAGACCCTCCTTAAAGCATCCCCGAAGATGATATACGCCTTGAGGGAAATTATTTCCCTCAGAGCCTCCTGCGTGGAGTCACTTCAAAAAAAATCATCGAACTTGAACTTAAATAGGCCAACACATAAATGTTTGAATTAATTATAAAACGTCTTATGGCGTCTTCAAAGCCAATAAAAAAAATTAACGGTACCGCATACTTATAGAACAACTTTTTAAAATACTAATTGGACATTAAAACGCTGTATAAAACCAATTTATTGCAAAAGAAAGCATATTTTATGGTTATATTGTACACGCGTACATAAATCAAAGCAAAAATTAATATTTCATCAGGCAATCATTAAAATAATTTTGGTTGCTTAAAATCAAAGGGATTAATCTGCGTGAACAAAGTTCTACAGGCAGAAAAGTATGTTGTAACTACTCAACGTTTTCGTTTAAATAAACAACAACGAACGCGTTACCAGAGGAAGTTGAACAATTATACTCGCAGATGTTCTGTTCATCCACAAAGAGTGTCAAAAACCATATTCCTAAAATAAATGTATATAACGCACATTTCCCCATCTTCCTCTTTCCCTTCTCCTTCCGCTTCCCTATACCTTCAGCCTCACAACATTTTCCCAATTGGGAATGCCATAGTCTCACGGGCTCCAGACGGTTGGGAGCAGTTGAGACTCTTGTCCGGTATTCATGTAATATATATATATTTTTTTTTATTTAATCTAAATCAAATTTAATAATGTTGTTATTAAGTTCTGCAGTATATTTAGTTTGTATTACTGTGGCAGCTGTTTCGGCGTTCAAGGCCATTTTCAAACTGCGGTTAATCCACATTGTGATGACTTACTTATATGATTTTGTTTACTTCCCACCCATTCTAATTTGGACGGGGTTTCAAAAATAATGATTTATTATCGGTAAAACCGATTTAGTTAGAAAATAATAAAAACCTCTCTTCTGTGAAGTTTTTACATTTATAATGTGTTTCCCCGTATTATTACTTGCAGAACTTATAACTAAAATAACTTCCTAAAAATACTTGCAGAATTTGAAAATAACATTATTAAATTTAATTTACATTAAAGTTTTAAATAATTAAATACGAATTAAACACGAAAACAATTAATACATATTTGATCATATCTTATCTGATAAATTGATTTGAGGAATGTAACACATTGCCTTTTTTCCCGCTACAAAGAAATACCTTCGGTTCGACATGTTTTTAAAAGTATCTGTAAGCTAGTTGGCTTTGCTCCTTTTACCTGCAGTAAAATGTGCGCTGTTCCCTCTGCCTACTTGAGAATCATATGTGATTTTCTTAAAAAATTTGTCTAATTTTTATCGTTATTAGAAAACGAGTATTATACATAAACCGCATTTGACCTTTTTGAGCAAATTGCATCATTTTCCGAGATTTCAGTTGTGCCGTGAGACCTATAGCCTTATCGAATGTAATGCATTTCCACTTATTACCCCCTTCAGTTAAAAGCCCATGAATTTTGCATCCAAAGTGCAGTAAACCAATAACATCGGACACATTTGCCTAGCACGCTTAACTACCTCCCCCTTATGCCGCTCTGGGAGGCTTCACATTCCAAACTACCCCTACCCTAACTCTGCTACCCCTAACCCGCCCTCCCGGGAGCAGCTCGGGGGTAGGCCGGGTATCGAGTAGCTCCTACCCTACATTACTACACGAAAGGCCCGTGTATCGAACCTCATTGGTGGTACTTCATGTCAAGTATTATATTAATGGATTGTTGTGAATTATTTGTAAATCAAACGTCCACCTTCATTAATGCGTCAATTCTTCGTATTGATTACAATTTTTTTTTTAAATGTAACTACTGAGTACACTTACGCTAGTCCGATGAAGCGATTGTAGATACTAATTGTCTAAGTAATTATTTCAAGGACGTATTCATACCATTTCTTGTGATAAATAACTTTTAGTGTCGACGTCTCGTGCAAATTAATGATAACACGAAGTATTACAAAATATGTAATACATTCCGGCGAGAAGTTATGCGAAATTCAATTTCTTTGTTACCTTACGATAGCTGAAAAGGATTTTTTTTAAATTCGTATAATTAGATAACACCCAGATAGACTCTGATGTAAATACACCTACGACAAAATAAATATTTTGCTCTGCGAATAGAGTCAAATTCGCAAGCTCCTGGCTCGAGTTCAAATGCGTAAACCTATTTTCGGGAAACCCTATTCTTCATCACCAATCTTCTGTATAGCCAGATTTCAAAAACTTCGAGTCTGAAAATACAGAAAAATTGAGTCCCATCTACTT